>OZ017739.1:15942001-15953829 GCA_963969285.1 Odontomyia ornata | reverse complement strand
TTGTTAAAAATATTATACAATATCTTAAAAATGATCTGGTTTATAAGTTCTTTCAAGTAAAGTCATTTAAAACGTTTCCATGAAAAATATTCATTATTTCAGTTGGCACTAAAATAGCGAATTGCGCTTGCCTTCAGACCTTTGGGGGCCGCCATTTTGAATGCATGCATTTGATTTTGGATTATTTTAAATCTTTGTATGCTAGGACCTCATCAATCAATGTACTATCTCGTTCAAATAGGAGTTTCACTCTAGACAGGGCAAAATAATTCAATTTTTAAAGAAAATCGCAGCTAAAAATATTAGGCTTTAAATTTTTGACTTTTTTATTTTTGATTCAATTTTAATAATTTCCTGCAAAATACAAGAACATAGTACAGGGATTCATAATCTCAAGTTTCATCAAAATCCGTTGGAAAATGTGACCGCTAGAGGGCCACAAAAACATGAAAAAACGCATATTTAAACGGCCGCCATTTTGAAATTTGCACATGCATGAACACCAAAATATCAAAGACTGTAGGTGTAATTAATGTTTATCTTGAAACCAAGTTTCATATATGTCGGATCAAAATTGCGACTTTTAAAAGCCTTTGAAATTTCGACCTTCAACTGGCCGCCATTTTGTTTTTTGCAACTTGACCTCCAGTTTTTTTACGTAATTCTTTAGACACTTACAATTTCTATCAAACTACCGAATTTCATGAAAATCTGTTGAAAGCTTTGACCACTATTACAACAACAAAATTTTGCACGTTTTTCGACATTTGAGCGGCCGCCATTTTGTTTCTGCCGTACCGACTTTGGATTTTTTATTGTGAAATTCATCACATACTTCAATGAACCTTTGTCCGAAATTTCATCCAAATCGGAGCTACACTTTGGTCAGAACAGAAATCGCGATTTTTCGTCTAAAATGGCCGCCATTTTGTTTTTGCCCGGCCGATATAGCTGGTTCACGAACCTAACCGAGATAATTACCCAATACACCTTTCCTCAAAATTTGGTGAAAATCGAAGCAAAATTGCAACCTCTAGCCTGGTCACAAATTTCGTTATATCCCATATATATATATATATATATATATATATATATATATATATATATATATATATATATATATATATATATATATATATATATATATATATATATATATGTATATATATATATGTATATACATATATATATATATATATATATATATATATATATATGTATATACATATATATATATATATATATATATATATATATATATATATGTATATATGTATATATATATATATATATATATATATATATATATATATTATATATATATATATATATATATACATATATATAGATATATATATATATATATATATATATATATATATATATATATATATATATATATATATATATATATATATATATATATAATATATATATATATATATATATATATATATATATATATATATATATATATATATATGATGCTCTCCGCAATAGGTAAATTTCTCTCGAGAAATTTACCTAAAATGGAACGATATACGCTTCAACAATGCATTGAAATTATTAAAATTTACTATAAAAATGGTGAAATTTTGGCAGAGACGGTTCTTAAAACTCGAGCATTTTTGGGTCATCACGAAGCACCTTGTCAGACCGCAATACAGAAATTGGTGGAAAAATACGAGCTGTTGGGACAACTTAGTGATGTGAAGAATAAAACCCGTGCATGTCACTCAAGAACAGCCGAGAATATTGCTGCTGTAGCCGAAAGTGTTGAAGAAAACCCAGGTTTGTCCATTTCTCGTCGTTCTTTGGAATAAGGCATTCCACAAACGTCATTACACAGTATTTTGCATAAAGATTTGGGTCTAAAGGCTTATCAAGTTCAGTTAACACAAGAACTCAAGCCGTTTGATCATCAACAACGTCGTGTCTTTGCTAATTGGGTCCTTAAAATGCACGAAAATGATCCGGAGTTCCATCGAAAAATCATCTTGAGTGATGAGGCCCATTTCCACCTTGGTGGCTTCACCAATAAGCAAAATTGTCGCATCTGGGGCTCAGGAAATCCAAGAGTTATTATTGAAAAGCCTCTCTATCCTCAACGTGTGACTGTTTGATGCGGTTTATGGTCGGGCGGAGTTATTGGACCTTACTTTTTCGAAAATGAGGCTGGAGCAACAGTTACGGTGAATGGATTGCGCTATCGAGAGATGATTAATGATTTTTTATGGCTGGAATTGGATGGTATTGATCTGGACAACATTTGCTTTCAACAAAACGGCGCTACGTGCCACAACGAAACCATTGATGTTTTACGGGAAAAGTTTCCGGACCGTGTTATCTCTCGAAGAGGTGATCACAATTGGCCACCGACATCTTGTGATTTAACACCTTGCGCCTTCTTCCTTTGGAGCCACGTATTCGAGAGGCTTTCGAGGACATAGGGCAGCCGCTTTGCGATTTGGCTATGAAAATTTCATGAAAAGGATATGGTCCTGTAAGCGTATTCGTGGTGGTCATTTGCCTGATGTTATTTTTCACTATAAACGGCATACCTTCTTCGTTATAATGAAATAAACATCCGATCATTTATAATAAAAAATGGCATTTTTCTTTTAATATCAAAATAACACCTCTGTATAAAGTAAGAATTACTCTAAACTTAACAGTTATTTATGTAAAATTTACGAGAAAAGAAATTATTGCTCGCAGAGTACTCTCCGCAGCATGCTTTTAAATCAACCAAATGAGCCAGAAGGATGACCAAGCTGGAGATTAAGATGGTCTCTTGCCATACCAACCATCGGTGAGTAACTGTAATATACGGTTCTGGCAAACGGTATAGCTTAGTATTGCGACGACCTAGTGCGAGAAGGGAGACGTATGCTAATGGCGTCGTTTAATTTCGACGATAGCATGTATCTCGTTAATTTAAAAAGAAAGCATTGATCAAGAAATTGCCTCCTTACCTGCAGCGAAGGTGGACCGAGGAAATTCAGGCGATCATCATAAGGGCGATATGGGATTCAATATTTGTAGAAAAGCGTGCGAGAGAACCTACGCTGCACAGATTCAACTACCACCACGAGATAATTAAGATGCGGGAACCATACTGGCATGTATATTCAAGAATTGGGCGAACCAGCATGACACAAAATCAAACATAGGTTTGAAAGTTGAAACACCTGCGAGAGCAACGTAAAACATAGCTCGCGATCCGGGAAGCTTTCTTGATTATTTCAAAAATGTGAACATTGAACTTGAAATGAGAATCATAAGTCACACTTAAATCTTTGAAACTCTGGACCAAAACAAGCACTGAGCTTTCGATAGAGTACGAAAATTGAATGGGGTAAGTTTTATTGGTAAAGGTCATAGAAAGACACTTAGAGATGTTAAGTTGAAGTCGATTTCTATGACACCAAAAAGACAAAATATTTAAGTCATCCTGAAGAGCTCGGCAATCTTGTATTGAATTAATGACTCGAAATATCTTCAGTTCATCAGCATATAGAAGCGGGTTAGATGTGGAGATAGCTGGGAGGTCACTAATAAAGAGATTGAAAAGAAGTGGACTTAAGATTGATCCCTGTGGAACAACAGAAGTTAGGACGAAAGGATGGGGCGTAGATCCATTACAAATAACCATGGAGGAAAGATGAAGGAGAAAGAAGTAGATCCCGGAAGGAAAAGATCTCTGAATGCCGAAACGGCGGAGCTTGTCGATCAGGGTGTTGTGATCCACACTATCGAATGCTATCGCAAAATCAGTGTAAATCACATCAGCTTGATCTCTTAAGGTAAGGGTGATTGCAATCATGTTGATAAATTCACCTAGGTTGGTTACGGTAGAACATCATTTTACAAATCCGTGTTGATTTTCGAATATGCTAGGGTGCAAAATATTGTAAAGTTTATAATGAAAAATGCGTTCCAGTATTTGTCCAAGGCACGATAGGAGTGAAATGGGTCTGTAATTACAGGCCTGGGAGTGGTCACTCGCTTTATGGATAGATAGGATATTTGCACATTTCCATATGTCTGGAAAAGTACCCCTTTCGAGACTTGAATTAAAGATATAGGCGAGAGGAATACATAAGAATGAGGAGAGCGATTTAATGAAAATGTTAGGGATTGCATCAGGGCCGACTGCGCTGGTAGAACTCAGTGACTGAACTACCTTTGCGACCTCTGAGGGGTTAGTGTATAAATCAACTAATTATTTTAGAGCGGATTGTAAGTTTGAATCAGAAGTAGAAATCGGGGAGCTATAAACGGTGGAGAAATAGTCAGCAAACATGTCGCATATAGCCTGGTCATTGTAGACTAAGTGGTTCTGATATGACAATGCATTGATATGCTGACGCAAGTCTTTTGTAGAGTTGACGTAAGGCCAGAAAGATTTCAGGTTATTCACAAATGATGCTTCAATTGCTCTCAAATGAGATAGCTTTGCGGATTTAATGCCTTTTTCGCATTATCACGTAGGTGACCAAATTCGGAGAGGTCCAGTTCTGATCTTAAACATAAGTAGCATTTCCGGACCGAATCATTCAAGGACAAAGTAGATTCAACTTCTCTCGTGAACCACAAAGGATGATTTGAATGTGGTCGCGTGGTCGGTGTATGTAGTGGGATAACACTGCATAGAATTGCTGTGTTGCGAGGTTGGGGTTGTCTAGATTGAGGGTAGCATGCCAATTAATACCGTCAAAGTCAGCAGCCAATTCTTCGTAGTTAGCCTTGAAAAAGTTAAATCGACTTAGTTTCGCTTTAAGCTTGCCACGAATTGGATCCAATGATAATCGGAGCTCTAAAGGAGAGTGGTGAGGGTCTGGCTTAGTATAAGGAGAAGCAGCAGCTATTATAAAGAGATTATACGCAAAACTCGATAACATGAACTTGAATGCATACGAAGCTAACTTAGAGTTATCAAGTATGGAACAAGGAAGAAAAGGTGAAATAATTGAACTATTGGAAAAGATGGATGCAGCTTACGAATGCGAAAGGCGTAAGGAAAGAGCAATACTCAAGATAAAGTTCAATCAATGAACGGGAGAAAATCAACATTAAAAACCAACGATGGTGGAAAGCATACCAAACTTTGTAGTCAACAGATCACATCAAAATTTTACAGAACAACTAGCATTTCTAAACTTAGGCCTAAGCCATGCAGCAAAATTAAATCCAAAAGAGGAGGATATAATAGTGGAAATGGAGGCAATAATCTGATTCAGCAATAACGAAGCAAAAGAAGAAGTCAGAAGAGAAACGTGGAACGCATTATAAAACCAACAACCAAAACCAAAGAAGGAACCAAAACAAAACCTGTTTTTTACCTAAATGCAGATAAAGGCAATCAAATTATATAAGTAGAAAAATTAAAAATTCACTCCCTCACCTCTGAGCATGGTGGTCGCCATCACCGGTGTGTATCTAAGTGTGATGGCCTGAGGAGAATTAGTGCACACGTCGAAACCACCTTGTTCTAACATTTTTCTTCTCTAATAATTTTTCAGAAAAATTATTATTCAAAATATGCAACTCATTTATATGTAGCTGCAAACAATTCCATAAAAAGTAATCAAACTATGTTTCTAGAAAAAAACAAGTATGACAAAATAGTGAACCAAAAACACAACAAACAGAAAGAAGTGTTTGAACTCAGAAAAAATCCACCTCCCAGAGTTGATCAAAAGAACTGAAAAAGTTCTTAAAGTATGTAAGAGCCTGTTTGAAAACTTTGCAAGTGCCAGAATACCAAATCCAACATTACCAAGTTTAGTGTGCCAGGCGAATGTTCATAAGCGAGGCAACGAGAGAGATCATAACAGCTAACAACACCCCAACAAGTGGTATAGTAAGATGGCTGGTAAAAGAAGTAAAAAGGATGGGAAAACCATCAAAAACTTGAACAAACTACCAAAACTAATAAAGGAAATAATAATAAAAGAAGACAAAATAATCGTTTCATTCAACGTTAAAAAACTTATTTCCAGTATACCAACCAGAGAAGCTATTCCACTATTGGAAGAATGGCTTCTACAACACTACGACCACAAAGAAGGTAAATGACGAGTTCAAGAACCTTGCTGAAATGTGCACGTAAGAAAATTTCTTCACGTTTCGGGGTCGATCCTTCAAATCAACAGCTAGTTTACCAATGGATAATCCTCTGTCCCCGATTTCGAGCGAAATATTTAGGGCCTCATTAGAAGATAAGTTAGAAAAAAGGCGGATGCCAAGTTTTTAGATGAGATATGTCGACTATACATTGGCAATAGTAAAAAAAGAAAAATTGGAAGAAACATTCCAAACGCTCAAAAGTCTGCATCGCAATATGACGTTCACAGTGAAAATTGAAGATAACAATGAACTACCAATCTTGGACCTCAAGATCAGCAACATTGGGAGAAAATCGAAAACGATATACACAGAAAACAAACATACATACAAAGGACAATCACCAAAATATCTGAACATAGTTTTTCCCAAAAAATGGTAGCCTATAACACGATGATTCATAGAATGACATCAATCCTACTAATGCAATAACGAAAAAGAAAAAAATCGAATGTATCCAAAATACAGCACGGATCAATGGATTCGATGAAGCAACAATGAAAATAAGAATAAATGAAATTGAGAATCAAGGGAAAAGGAGCAGAATATTAATATTACAAACAACGAGTAGCAACCGAGAACCGTTCAAATGAGCAACATTAAGCAGATCGAATAAATCAAGATCATTTTAAGCAAAGCGGGAATAGAAGAAGCAATTAGCCGTAAAATGGCAAAAACGAAGACCACACTAGGATCAACGAAGGACCCTTTAACGGAGGCTGAAAAAAGTAGCATATACGAGGTGAAATTCAACAAGTATGATATGCGATTCCTTGAACAAACAATAAGACCGATTTCAACTAGGATCCAAGAACACCTCAGAGAAGCAGAGCCGTCCAGAAGAAGCTGAACGAAATCAAATCACCTGTAGCGAAGCATATCATTAATGAAGGTCGTGCGATAAATCAAGAAGGTGCAAAATGCATAAAAATGGCCAGAAAATGAAGCCAGTTGGACGCTTAAAAAAGCATATATACATTGCACGAATCGAAGAAGATAATCTCAACGCTCCTGCTTGATCAATTAACAGCGAAGCGTCTCAAAAATTCTTCTGTTGAGTGGCTTGGTGAGGATGTCTGCGATCTGCTTGCTGCTCTCTACGTGTTGCAGTGCCACAGTGTTGCTGGATATACTTTCGTGGCATTTCGATGTGCTTCTTTCCTCTGTTCATCTTTCCTTTTTGTACATTTTGTAGCATGTGTATGGCTAACATAATGTCGACGTACAGAGTGATCAGCAGCTCAGCTTCTAGAAAGCGAAGTTCCAGTGCGATTCGTTTGATCCAGCACACATCGTCAATCACTGACACTGCTGCTCGGTACTCGGCTTCTGCAGTTGAAGACGCTACCAGACGCTGCTCTCCTCTCATCACTAACACACCACTCGTTGACTGTCCTGTCTCAGAGTCTCCTCCAAGGTCTGAATCAGTGTAGGCCACAAGTGTCTTGTCTCCTCCGAAATGAATTCCGGCTGCCGTGGTCCCTCCTCTTAAGTACTGGAAGAGACGTTTCACTACTGCCTGATGGCTCTTCATGGGCTTGTTGCAGAGTCGACTGAGGTAATTTATGGTGAAGCTTATGTCTGGCCTGGTTATTGTGGCTAAGTAAAACAAACTTCCTATCGCCTCGCGATAGTTATTGTTCGCTGGAAGTGCCTCGTCGCTCTTGAAGTCTGTCTTATAGTTAATCATTCCTGGCTCAGTGGGTGTTGATGCTAGATTGCACTGCTCGAGTTTCATGTTTCTCAAGATCTTCTCCATGTAGCAAGGCGAACTCAAGGAGATACCGTCCTGGTGGATCTTGATTTCCATGCCCAAATACGATAACTTTTTTTGTACTTTCTTCCTAAATGTTATCTCGAATTCCTTGCTTATCTCGTCTAATAGTTTGTATATTTCGTCTTCATCTCTGCCGGCTACCAATCCATCATCCACGAAGAGTAAAAGTATAATGCTCTTGTCCTTGTTATAGTATATACACGGGTCCTCATCTGTGTTGATCTGTGTTGATCTCTCGTTCCACATCCTTGGAGCTTGTTTAAGTCCGTAGAAACTCTTGTTCAACTTACAAACTTCCCTGGCTCCATCGTCGAACCCTTCAGGCTGGTGCATATAGATGTCCTGTACCAGGTTCCCATACAAGGAAGCCGTTTTCTTATCGAACGATACCAACTTCATTTTCTGAAACGCTGCGTGACTTAGGAGTAGGCGAATGGATGCATGGCGAGGTACTGGGCTGAAAGTTTCCGTGTAGTCCACTCCCTTCTTCTGTTCAAATCCCCTTGCCACTAGTCTGGCCTTAAGTCTCTCGTTCGCCTTCTTTCGAAGCACCCAGCGACAAGTGGTCGACCTCGCTCCTTCTGGACAGTCGACCAGCTTCCAAGTTTTCATCGCCATCAGCGAGTCGTAGTCCTTCTGCATTGCTCGTCTCCACTTCTTACCTCTAAGTGCCTCACTCACTGGGATGTCCTCCGTTTCACCAATCATGGCTACTTTGGCGCTCTTTCCTTCACGACGGAAGTCAAGTACGCAGTCTCTCAGTCTCGATGGTGGTTGCAGAGTCCGACGATCTCGCAGAGCTCTCCTCACATATTTGACATTTCGATAGGCGAGTCGCTCGTGCTAGACTTTGATCGACACGGCCATCAAACTTGTCTCTACTTCTCTCCTGAGCATCATTTAGTAGAGATTTCCTTTGCATTTTGCTATGGCCATAATTTCCCTGCCATCCAGACTGTAAAACGTTGACTCGTTTCCGTTTGCCTTCTGCACATGTCCCTTGTCTAGCATCTGACTCACTGAGAAAAGATTAAAGTTGCGGCTTAGCACGTAAATGACATCTTCTAGTACCACTGGATACCACTTTTGACCATCAAATGCTTCCGTCTCAATGTTCCCGACTGCAATGCCATCTAGCCTGGTTGAGTCTCCAATCACATTTGGGATGAGCTCGTCCAACTCAACAAGCTGAACAAACCACTCTCAGTGAGACGTCATGTGTTCGCTGGCTGCACAGTCTTGATACCATGAAGTGGTCTTGTCCTTCGAAATGTCGTTGTCCACCGTCGAGAGTGGTCAAAAATGCCATCCTATTTGGTTTCCCATTTGTTGACTTATCCGCTTCTTCTCGAGATTCGCAGTCTTTTGCGAAGTATCCCTCCTTCTTACAGATGTCACATGAATATTTCTTCTTGCAGTAGGCAATGAGTCCATTACACGGTTTATCTCTGCACTCCTTGAGCACGTTACCCTTCTTCCCACATTTGTAGCATGCGAACTGCGACTTTTCCTGGTTGCTGTTTGACGACTGTCCTTGTTTCCTGCGTCTGGCCATGAGAGCGTTGTTGGTGCTGCCCTCTGCATTTTTCGTCGTTTCTTTGAGTCGCTTGTCCTCGAGTCTCAAACGTTCCATGAGAGTTCCCACGTTCTTTGCTGCTCACGTTGTCCCAGGATGTCCTGAAATGTGTCAATTTTGGCGGTAGCACACTCATGATCCACGTCATGATCCAACTTTGCCTCACAACACCAAAATGTTAAATATATGTATCACACAACTGGGCCCATAACCTGTTGAGGCCGATATTAATTCTATAGATTATGTCGAGAACTTAGATCAAAGACGTGTGTATGGTTTTAATGCCGAACATTGTAGAGGCCGGAACATTACCATCAGCTGATTGTGTAGACAATCATTTGCCGGGTGGGTTTACACCATGTCTTTCAATGCAGTGTTCTATTTATTTCAACAGATTTGAATATGCTCAACTCAGGGGATCTTTTTCTCCATATTTGTAAAAGATTTGGAACTAAATGAATTTTTGCAGCAAAACAACAATTTTTGATCTTATTCGACTGGAAAAAACTACGACATTTGAAAAACCAAATGGCGGTTAAATTATTTCATTGAGCATTAAAATAAAAATAAATACCAAGTTTGATCATAATCAAAAATCTTGCAGCTTCTGCGATAAAAAAAAATGTATATATTTATATATATATTTTTTTGTGAATATTTAACATGTTTTTTTAACTAACCAACTTCCAAAGGAAAGAAGGTTATCAATTCATCACGTGTATGTATTTTTTTGGTTTTTTTTTCCATGTTCACGCATGACTTTTAAACGGAGATAGATAGAAGGCTCCTGTTTTAGGCAAATGGTACGTCTTTCTTTCAGTTAGGTTCCGTTTAAAGGATAAGAAATTCAAGTAACGGTAAAGGACTTTTACCGTTAAAACCAAAAAATTTCCGACTTTCACCCGAATTTTTCAGCATAACTGATCGACGGGTGTAAGGATTTTGATTGTAGAGGTTTCAAATGAAGGACAACATATTGGTCTAAAATTTAATCGGAACAGAATTGCAATCCTTCCAAGGACTCTGCAGATATTAACAGTTCAATATGATACATTGATGTCGAGAAATTGAGTTTAAATAATCTTTCGCGCGAAAAGTGCCAATTAGTTAGCACTCTTCAAGGATACCGAGTCCTTTGGTGACGGATGATAAAAATGATCAGTATTCTTTTCTGCATATACGGTCAATCATTTCTACCGAAAATAACCAATAAATTACTTCTAAATGTGGCATAAATACAATTCAAAAATAGTTAGAGGGAACATTTCTGGATGCTTTTCTCTTCCGAATTCATCCTTTGCTTACCGATGAGCTTAGTAAAGGATCCTCAGATGTAAACGTGACACAGAGGATTTATAAAATTCCCCGAAGATATAATATGGACTGAGTGATTGCAAATTTTAGAGTTGATTCGTTAGTGTCCAGTTAATATTATACACTAAATATAACATATGCCCAGAAATCTAAAATTAGTGATTTCCATACTAAAGACCGGTGAGAATCGCAACCTAAAAAGAGATTCTACTGATCATAACTTTACAGATGAATACGAAAATGCATAGCCGACCTTTCATTGAAATATAGGGTATAATTATCTTGAAACTTTCATGAAATTTAGGTGCCACTGTTAACTGAAAACGAAGGCGATGGGTATCGAATAAAAGTGAACGAGTGATACGGTTAAGAAGGATCTTTTTAAGTAAATTTCTTGAGATTGATTCCGGAGCAAACTTTATGTTTTTTATATATACATATGTCGATACATATATATATATACATATATAGATATATATATATATATATATATATATATATATATATATATATATATATATATATTATATATATATATTTATATATATATATATATATATATATATATATATTTATATATATATATATATATATATATATATATTTATATATATATATATATATATATATATATATATATATATATATATATATATATATATATAATATATATATATATATATATATATATATATATATATATATATTTTTTTTTTTTTTTTTTTGTTATATATAAAGATATATATATATATATATATATATATATATATATATATATATATATATATATATATATCTCATATAATGTACGAGTATATAGTATATATTGGGTGTACAACTTGATAACCTGAATTTGACGCTAGATGTCCGTACTAACAAATAACGTGAAAGCTGGAACTTTATATATATGTCATTTTGAAGGCACATTTGGCAGCTATCCAAATCAGTCAACAAAACAATTTCATCTTGTGTGCATATTATTATTTTTCACGATGAATAACTTCGAAAATTGGAGAAAAAGACAGCATTTGC
>OZ017739.1:15902001-15937001 GCA_963969285.1 Odontomyia ornata | reverse complement strand
CAATTAATCTCTCTACAGCCATAAAATAATGTTAAAAAATTCAAATGACCGTAACCTTTTTCTACGTTCTCCTAATCCCCAACAATCCCAAATGCATCCCATCGGAATCTTCTTCACCAATCCACCACCGATTGATTCTCCACACTATCCGTTGCGCCTCTCGATCCATACCGAAACAAAATTAACAATTACCATCCTCAGCAATTATTATATTTGACGATGGATGGTTTTGATGTTAAAGCGCTGCCAAGTCAAGACCAAGGAATAAGTGAAGGATGGTGTGGAAAGACGTTAGAAGTAGCTGTCGAAGATGAAGCCAAGACAAGAACAGAGATAATAATTTATCAGCAAATTATCAATTTTAACATTTTCATAAGACAACATAAATTGAGGTTTAAATCAATGTATTATGTCTTTTCTGTTTATATTCCGTTGAAAATCAAAAATTGAAAATTTTCTAAAAATCGATTTGTTATTCACGCGAACTTCCCTCCTGATAGTCTGTTTGTACTCGGACTCGTACTATATACGAGTATGGTGGATGGTAGTAATAATTCGAATGTACACGTACTGAAATTTACTGGTAAGCTGGATGAATCTTTAAAGGAATGATTGCAAGCGCATCCTGTTTTTCTTGTTCGCAATATTGGAAACCATCGAACCATCGAGAATGAAATGTGGCATGGTCATCAATTTTGGGTAGAAAGAAGAAGTTATGACTTTGTCTGTAGAGCGTGTGTAATTATTCATTGGAAGATCATTTCGGATTTACGCCGAGGTCAATGTGAGGTGACTTGGAGTGTATTAAGTGGAAACCGAAGTTTGCCGTGTAGTTATTTTTGAATTTTCCACGAAGCTAGTACTGTATTTGAAATATTAACTATTTTCAAAAACTGGTTCTTGTATCCTTTTCTCTAAGATATAAATTCCAAAACCGTCAAACTACTAAAACCTTCAAAGTTTGCTCCTTAAGCAATATGGCATAACTATAAAGGCCTTGAAATGCCATCAACAACTCAGCAGATAATAACTTTTAATTGATCTGCATCTTCATCTTTGCTTGCAATAATATATTCTCAAGTATTTTTTTCTTGTGCACAATGACTGTTTATTTGATAACTAAGCATGAAATTAGTTGAATTATTTGACATGAAAGCCGTAGATTGGATATCATTGCAAAATAAGTTGTTAAAAAGATGTTATATCTTTGTTATATACATATACATATATTCACATGCATCAAATAAATTCCTCTTCTAGAGCTTTAAATAAAATTGTTATATCTTCTTTATTTTCAGGTTTTAGCAGCTGGAAATTTCGAGCTGCAAATTTTAGAAATATCAAACACAAATAGTCACCTGTTATCTGGTTACTGTTGTGGTGTTCCTTTAGAAATAAGAAGTACAAAAACTACAGGTGAGAAATTATTTTATTAACCTAGTTTAAGAATTTCATTAATAAAATAAAAAACTTTTTGAAAATGAAATTGAAATTTAAAAGAATCAGTGCCAAACCGAAGTATTTTTTTACTTTAGCACTATAGCCCCTTTTGGGCCTTCGTTTGGAGATAGTTTTTAGTAGCTTAGTATCTTGATCGAATTTATCGGTACTCTAGAAGGCGATATGGTCAGTACCATGCTTTGGCCGTGTGTCCGCCTACCCGACTGCAATACGTTCTGATTTCAAACAAGTACGTATCATAACTGAACGGGCTTATAGTCTGTCCAGAGAATCACTCAAAACAAATCTCGTTGTCACCAATAGGGCTCGAACCAGGGGCCTTCGGCTACCGCAGCAAGCACTCTAATCACTACAGCGCGTAGACTACTGCCAAATCAATTTTCACTATTTCATTCTTAGTGATGAACTGTAGCTAAATTTTATTTCAAAATGAAGAAACTGACTTTTCACCGATTCTATGAATTTTTTTCATTTGACTTTAGACATTGAGAATTAGGCTTTCTTATTTTGTAAGGATTTTGATTTTATAAGGCAAACTTCAATCATGTTCTGAAACCAACGGTAAGGTTTACAAAAAACCCATGAATTGCTACCAATTATCTCGAAGGGACAGATAAGCGGACAACTATATAACCTTCACGTTGTTTTATTGATATCCAATGATAAAAAGAATGCATATTATTCAGCAAACAAACGTTTTAGATTATTGGTACAGTTGCTTCAATTATAACTGCAATAGTTTTCCAATGGATGAAGTCCGGAATGCGAATAGATGGTATTCCAATAGCGCGAGTGGGTTTATGTCAATATGTCATTCTTTTTCAAATAACATTCTCCCTGCTTTTCTTGTACTATCAGCTGTCTTTGTTGAAATCGTCACGCACCCAAAATCACCGGTGCATTCTGTATGCTTTGAAAATGGCAAGGCTTTCACTGAAGTATGAGAGTGGCCTTTTAAAGAAAAACACATAATTCAAGCCCGAAAAAATTTATTTCTCGACAAAGTCTCCACGCAAGTCGATACATTTGGTCAAACACTTTTCTCAACCCTTCAGGCAATCAAAAAAAAACTGAAACCTCGGTATTTGGCCCATATTTTTTCCTACCCAGCAATTTTTTCGAATTGAGGAACAAAATAAGCCCCTCAGAGCTAGTTCTTGTGCGTAGGGTGGTTGTTGAAGCAATTCGAACTTCAATTCGTCCAATTTCGCCATCGCGACCATGCATGTGCAGACTCGCGCGTTGTCTTGTTGAAACAGCACCTTCTTCCTCGTCAAGTGTAGTCACTTCTTTATGACTTCATCTTCAATTGGTCCAGCAATGCAGTGTAATAGGGTTCGTTGATGGTTTTACGTGTTTGAAGGTAATCAACCATAATTACTCCACGGCTGTCCAAAAAAATCGGTCGCCATCACTCTTCC
The DNA here is from genome assembly GCA_963969285.1 of Odontomyia ornata. Taxonomy (NCBI): domain Eukaryota; kingdom Metazoa; phylum Arthropoda; class Insecta; order Diptera; family Stratiomyidae; genus Odontomyia; species Odontomyia ornata. The sequence continues at coordinate 15,934,119 of OZ017739.1, read as the reverse complement.
GGCAGAAAGAACGACTTTCGCCTTCTTCGGAGCTGGTTCCCCCATCACAATCCACTCATTGACTGTTGATGGTCTCCGGAGTATGATGATGGATTCAGGTTTCATCAGCAGTAATTAATCGGCACAAAAACTTGGTAGGGTTCTTTTATAACAGCTGAAGAGTCCCGCGTGACATGTCCATCTATACGCACTTTTGCTAAATCGTCAACAAGCGCGGCATCCATCGCGTGGATGATTTTCTCATGCATAAATCTTCATATAAAACCTTATACACCCATTCAGTTGATATACCACAGGCCTCAGCAATTTCCTTAATGGTTAATCGGCGATCTTCCATCACGGTTTTGTGCACTGAACTGACGATATCCAGAACGTTCATCCTCAAAAATATTTGTGTGACCACGTTTGAACTCGGGCACCCAATGTGTGAATGACGGCGATAATTCACCAAACACGGAATTGAACTCTTCTTTCACTTCCCTAGTTTTTTCCCTTTCAAATAAAGGTAATTTATCACCACGCGATACGCAATTTTATCCATGGTTCTTAACAAAACGTCACCTGTCAACTTGGGAAGGATACCATGTGTTTTGTTCTGATCGGAATGAAAATCAGAATCAAAAATATCCCAATTCATGTCCAAATGCACGAATGCTTCTGGAGGTTCGAAGCCACTGGCGAGACAAACCTCAATATACTTGTCAGTAGGGTAGAACGGCTGCAAAGCCCAAGCTTCAAAATGAATGTATTGACTCTCATCACTTTAGCAGTTTAAAAAATTCTTCAATTCGATATGTAGGGGTTTGAGTTTATCTCAAGATTTCTGCACAGACCAGTACGTACACGAAGTAATTTCTTTTCGAAAACTTCTAACATTTCCATTGTACTAGCACTCTGATCATACCAATTCGGACATCCAACTGTCAAAACTGGTCTAACCAGAGCCTTGCAACAGATAACTTTGACCTTTTGATCAATGTATCTGGAATAAAAGAGTCGTTGAATAGCCATGAACATTTTACACGCTTTACTGAGCATAGTTTTGACATGTTTAGTATACTACAGATATTGGTCGACATAAAAATCGATGAATCAAATACAGGATTTATATGGAACCAGTTCTGTACTACTCTAACCAGCCATAATGTAGAAATCTTTCTAAATCCTTTTAAAGCCTTCTTGACTGGCTAGCCCCAGCGCTGTCCAAAATAAAGTAGTATCGCATTTTTGCTCATTCACTTTCATTCGCTAAGTAGCCGTATTGGCCTGCATGTCGCTAAATATTTTCTGAAGGTTCCTTTGAACAATTAATGCTTTTGGGTCAGCTATACATATTATCAGATTGTCAGCAAACGCCACTAATGATTGCCTTAAAATCAAAACTGAATGAATATGGAGAATAACAGAGCTGTAGTAACTTTGGTTGTTGTAGACCATTCAATATCTTAAAATCGCTCATCAGTACCAGATTTTCATCAGTTATAAAAAACGATTTTTCATACAATGTAATACACATCATTGCGACAAAATGTCTGGGGAACCCATCACGAAGGCATTTAAAAATAAGTCTGTCCAATCAAACCGTATCGAAGGTTTTCTCCATATTAATGCGACACGCTCAAATATATTCTGTATTGCTTAGTTTCCATCAGATCTCAGAGGTTACTTTCGTTATTGTATGTATAGTCAAATGCCTGGCATGGAATTCAAACGCGATTGAGCATTAACTCATATTTCTCAATGAGGGCGTTTCATACTTGTTTCAATACCACTTCAAACGCTTGTTGATGATAGGCAGTAAACTGATTAGGCGATAGCTTTTACGGCTTAAAGATTCTTTTTCTTTTTTCAAGACCGGAATACATCATGATTTCTTGTAATTTATCCTGCCGAATATAAGTAGCCATAAGTATAACATTGTACTAAGAAAGAGAGACAATGTAAGGCATGAAAATTATGTAACATTGCTTTACTGTATATATCTTATAAAGAAAAAAATTATGGCAAGAAAATCAAAGCCATAGTATGAAAAAATTAGAAGATAGTATTAGGGAGGCTTTCAAAGTGGAGGGTTTGCAATTGAACAAATATTCTCAGTTAAGCAGGTGCTCGAATAGTGGTTGAAACATAGCATCAACGAGCACCAATTCTTTGTATACTTAAAGTAAGCGTACAATAGTGTTGACAGAAATGTGCTGTATAAAATAATGCCTAACTTTGGCGTCCCAACAAAACTAGCCCGCACGATCGAAGACACGATGCTAAACGCAGAGTCTCTGATCAAGGTAAACGGTGAAATAACGGACAGCTTCAAAATGTAATCAGGCTTAAAATAAGGAGGTGGACTTTTCCCAATAAAATACAGCAGCTGAAATCTCTAGTACACTAATTTTCAAGTTCGCACGATTAGCACCATATTTTGATTACCACAATATTATGACAAAACCAATCGCAGATGCCAAAGAAGCATTCCAAGTCTAGAGTATGAAGCAGTCTGAATTGGCCTACAAGTTAAATTGAAAACTAAATTCATAACTCAATCGTAGAAGAACACTCCAGCCTAACAAACCTTGAAAATGTGAATATATTCGTCTATCTTGGTGCCAACCTGAATAGAAAAGGCAACAAGAAGAAGGAGATTATACGCCACGTAAATGCGGCAAATAAAGCCTTTTACTCCGTACTTGCCATTCTAAGGTCCAGAGTTAAGCGCAGGCAAAATAAGATCCATATTTACAAATCACTAGTCAAACCTGTGCTGATATATGCCTGACGAGCGAGTCCCAAATAGACAGTGGACATATTTGAACCCAAAGTACTCCAGAAAATTTACAGCCTAGTGAAACAAGGAACAGAGTGGAGGCTACGTTACAACACGATGAGTTGTGTATATGAATTATTTCACGAACCACCTGTATCTGCTTGTATGTGCGAGCAATGCAGAGACAATAGAAGAAAACTGGCTATCCAAAAGAACACTGAAGGGTAGAGCATAAGATAGACATCCAGTGGGAAAACCGAGGAACGATGGGAAGGCATGATAGAACCTGACAGCAAATCCTTGCTAGGACTGATCAACTGGCGAATGAGATCGCAGAGCAGTGATGATTGGAGAATATTAATACTGAAAGCCAAGCCCCTGCTTGGGCTATCGAGCCATACGTAATGCTAATGATCCTACCAAATATCACAATTTTTCAAAGTTGACAAAAAATAACGAAAAATCACCACTTGGTCTGAGGTCGGCGATCTATGTTTCATTAAATTGAAGAATGGACTTGTCGTTCAGGCTTGACTTGAAATCGGAAACTTTTACTTCAACGACTTCTGGCGGTATTTGGCTGCCTCTTCCAGGGTTCGGTGAATGAGTACCAATCAGAACAAGCATCTCTAAACCGTCACATAAAATCCTATATTTATCTGAATTCGGAGTCGTATTATAGGAATTTGTAACAAAAATTTTTACAAAGACCTACTAGTTTTACGTCCTGTCACACCAAGTTTTCTCCAAAACTACTGCAACTAGAAAGCGCAAACTTTGTGAAAATGTCAGGAGTGGTGGCTTCTCGAAAGTTTAAGTCTTCACAAACATTTCCAATTTTTTAAGGGGGTCCCCCCCTAATAATGAAAATTTTTTTTATTAAAGGTAGTCGAGTATTATATCAAATGAAAGGTTCTGATTAGAGCCTACAGAATCTGAAACAAAAAGTCATTTTATGCAATAAGGGGTCCAGAAGGAGTCGAAACGTACGAACATTTTGTGTTCTCCCTTCGCGATTGGATACCTTTGAGCCGAAAAACCTGAAAAAATCATGAAGGTAGTGCTCTATGAGTCCAAGGACAACAAATACCTCAGAAATCAAAATTCTCTCAACTTTGTTAGTAATAGCATGATTTGTAGATTTAATGTTTTCTCCCGTAAAATCAAAACGGTGCTATTGAACTTATAGAAACAAGATCATATTCAAGTGAGTTCCAACCATTTAAAATGTATGCACTTGCAACAACAAGAACACGTATTAATGGTTCATACATATTTCAAACCGGCCTAGGCACTTTTATCTTAATCCAATTTTCATGAGAATTTAAGAAATAGTATTTAATTGGAATATGTTCAGTTGCCCAAGCATTCAGGAGAATTACTTAAGCTGGAACTAAATGGTGACTGCTCTGTGCTTATGAAAGACACCTTTTGCATAAATTTGAACGATTACTTTTACGAATAATTCAAGTTTTTCAGAAAATTCATATCGAATCCTAGTATTTATCAAAAATTTATGAGAAGTGGTTTTATTTACCAAATGATATGATTTTCCTTAATAGAAAACTATAGTAAGAAACAACATATATTTAGTCCAAAGAACTGGTGTACTGTAACTGCAGATTGTAAGAAAAAAATATCTTTCATGTTACTGCAATGATACATGATGACTTTTTGTCAGTAGAAAACTTATTGGAATGTATCACTAAAAAAAAGATTGACGCCGAAAAGCGCCCTATGTGATAGCTACTTCCTCTTATTCGTAGCGCTACAGCCCCTCTTGGGCCATCACTTCCTGCAGCAGGTGCCTTCAACTGTCTCGCCCATTGATCCGAGCAGCGATGTACTGTCTTCGTTGACCGAGTCAGACCACCGTTTCCTCGGTTTCCTCACTGGTCTCCGGTATCTGTTGTTCGTCCATACATTCATGTGGCCAACCCACTGCAGCTTCCGCAGTCTTACAATCGTTGAAACCTCCGGCTCGTTAAAAATTTCATACAGCTCATGGTTGCATCGAATTCACCATTGGTTCCCGTCCAGCCTCGCTCCGATTGTTTGCCTCATTTGCGTCTTTCAAAGAAGTTGAATATGTTCGCGGACGCTTGGGTTAGGGTCCATGTTTCACACCCATAGCATAACACAGGTCTTATCACAGATTTGTATACTTAGAGCTTTGTTTTCCTGTAAATGCAGCTGGTCTTCAGGATCGTCAAATCTGAGTAAAATATTTTATTTGCGAGTTGTATTCTGTATCTACTTTAAAAAAAAAAAAAGAACTCTTGCATGAGGGATCCCATTTTCTACACTAAGCTTTAGGCTTAGTCTTGAAAGAGGCAGACAATTTAACCTTGCAAACATGCCTCAGGAAAAACTTTTTATATGATTAAGAAATGGAAAAAAAGTGTAGAAAAAAAAACCATGTGTTATTTTGACCCCTCATTCTACGCATCTATCATCTCTTTTATGAGATTCTTTCGACGTCTGATGACGGTGATGACACTGGGCCACTCGATGCGGATGGTTTTTCAGCAGATGATATTGAAAGTTGTATAGAATAAAAAGCTTATGATATAAAATAATGAACAATAAAGCGGTAATACTTTAAAAATGTGTTTCACTATCATAAGAATCCTATATCCATTTATAAGACTAGTAGTGTAATTCCATTTAAGCCCTCCGAAAATTAGAAAAAGTATACTTAAAAATAGGAGCCTAACTTCAAATGAATCTTAATATATACATTTGAAGGAACAATACACTATAATATGTTTAGCAGATTTTCTTACTAAACATCAATTAAAGCTTTCAATAGTCCGAGTAGTCTGCGTGATGTAGTGGTTAGACTACTTAACCCGTAAGCTGAAGGTTTCTAGTTCGAGTCTCGTCGGCGTCAACGAGATGAGTGATTCTTCGGACGGACTGTAAGCACGTTCGGTTTTAATTATTTTGACAATCAACTTTAGAAAAAATGACTGTTTTTAAAAATAATAGTTTTGGGCCCCATTTGCGCAGAGGTGGAGGCAATGGTGGTCATCCTGCGGGTAATCTTTTAAGATTTAACATATATTGCATACATAACCTTTGAATGAGTCCCATCTAGGACAGGCTGCGTGAGCCCACAGCCCACTTGGAGTACATCTGTATCACATCTCATTTTTTCCAAATTCGCCACCAATTGGACATCTGTTTTCTGCACCTTCTGTACTGTCATCTTCATCTTCTCACATCTGGTACAGATGTATCGTTTAAGTCCTGGAGAATTTGTCTTTTTGCTTTTTCGCACCTTAGTCTGTTTTTCTTGTCCCTTCTTTGCCATTTTTTATTTTTTAGAGTTTTTTAATTTTCGTATTTTTTTTCAACAAGGTTTACATTAATTGTCATTGAAGTTAAAATCGTCGCGCACTGCTTGTTTCGACCAGGTATTGTGTTTAAGACAGGTCTTTTCTCTGATAACCTCATAAAGTCTTGGATTGAAGATACCTTATCCGTTGTTAATGTAGTTTGAAATGTTGCTACAGCATCTAATACAGGTACTGGAAGGTCTATTTGTTTCGATGAGCCACGAACTCATGGGACTTCTTGTGATGTGCTAGGATCTGTACTTATATTTTACACTGAAGAAGCAGAAATAAATCGATCACAACTTTGAACTTCAGCTGTAACAAAGTCTTCTTCTGAAAATAGCTTGAAATCGATTGGAAAAATACCTGTTGCCATAAATCTAGATTCGCCATGCTTATGGACGCAGGATTATTAAATGCCCTCCTCCGTTTAATGGATTATAGAAAGAAACATGCAGAGGCTGCATACTGTGAGACGTATGTGGTGGCAAAGACAGCATATGGATATTGTTTCTCTTGTAATATTTGCAGATGGGAAGTGAAATATGGCTAACCCGGTTATCTACTATCAACAAAACGGGGATCATCCGCAGATGGCTTAGCGTGCTGCTTAAAGTGTGAAAGCCATTCAAAAAATAGATTCTCGTTGATCCACCCATTGTCTGAGCATGTATACAGAGCTCTTATTGGTCTATCCTTCTCTATTAGTGGAGTCAACCTCTTCTTAGAAAAACTGCAGCACTTATTACACATAACATAATCTCTTTTGCCCTTTGTAGCCTTTATTTTTCTCGGTGTTTGTATAGTCGAAATTCCTGTTTCGTCGCTGTTATAAATGTTTTCGGAACAAATTTGTACTTGTCCATCAGTTCTTCCAGCAACGTATAAAACAACTGCGCTTCTATTTTATTAAAGGCTGTGATTCTGTTAATGATTTTCCAGTTTTCTAAGTGAAATATTATTTCTAGCAATAAATAAATATAACCAGATATCCTTGAAGACATGTTGAAGTTATGTTTTAAATTCAAGTTTTCAGTAGATTTTAGTGCCACTTTTCTTATTTGATCAGCTGTACACGCGTAAAAAATATTGGCCGATTTCTACGCAAAAGCCGCGATTTCCTTTTCGAATTGTACGTTGTCCAAGTCGTGGTCCCAAGTTCGATTTTTTCTCGTACCTCTTTTGTAGACTTGAATATGGAATGCTGACAGTTTTAGCAGCTTTTCGTATAAAATAACCTTGTTTTTCAATAAGCTACACAAGTTTTTCCACGGCAGGCTTAGCGGTAATTCTGAATCAAATCTTTAGCATCTCAAAAAAAGAACCATTTTATGTCATTATTTTTAGAGGCAGATTAATCTGCGGGCAGTGGAGATCATTGCACAGGCAATAGGGATAACCCGACACTATTTGCCCATTACTACACCTTATTATAAACAACGTCAGAAGAAAAATAAAACAAAATTATCACCGCAATTCAAGATCACTATTCTTAGTGTCACACAAAATACACATTAAAGTCTTCCATAGATACATTGTAAAATTTGACACTTACCGTTTATTTTCTTTCGCCGAAATTTTAAATCAGCCGAGCTCTGTATACATGCAAAAACAAAGCACGGCTGTCATTTCGGTGCACGTTGCGATTACTAGCCGGAGTGGTTTTTCGAAGTAGCTAAGAGTATTATCCATGTAGGGGAGGGCATTAACACTACTGTAGGTTGTCTCCGTTTCTCGGTAAGTGAGTGACCATCATTGGCCACTGGCTCCCATTACCTGCTCTTACCCTATGCATTTGAGTTACACCACTTGAGTTTGATGGCATCATATTTAAAGCCGTTCTAGGATCGTGTGCGTAGCTTTACAGCAAAGAAAATACTTGACTAGTTTGCAAAATAATTTTACAAAACCCTTAAGCCTGCTTGACTATCTGCCTATATTTTCAATAGTACTTGCATTATAACTGTTTTTCTTGAAAAAAATATAAGCTGAAGCGTGAAATCTTGTAAGTAAGTCATAAATGGTGCCCCCTTCAAAGTGGCAATACCGAACAACAAATTCATAGGGTTTTTAAGCAACTCTTAAAAATAATACGCCAAAGCTAGCCAATGTAGTATGATTATGATGAGAACTTTCAAGATTAGGTATTAAACGCACAGTGGCAATGTTGTCCAACATTCTGTCATGGTCATTAACAACCGCCCAAGGACTCTTCCTGAAACTCGACAGCAAAGCAAAACTAGTAGAGCTACAAAACCATGAAAATAAAACAAAGCTCATGACGCACTTGAAAAAAATGCTACAAATGCACAATACATCACACTTGGCGAAAACAATATACAAAATGTGAGCCGATTTGTCTATTTAAGCGCCAAAATAACGGGAACCGCTAATGAAAGAGACAAAACACGCCGAAAAATACAGCTCGCAAAATATTTTACTCAGTTTTGACGATCTTGAAGACTAGTGGCATACTTAGGAAAACAAAGCTCCAAGCATACAAATCTGTGATAAGACCTGTGTTATGCTATGGGTGTGAAACATAGACCCTAACCCAAGCATCCGCAAACATATTAAATGCCTTCAAGCGTCGGGTCCTCAAGCGTATAATCGGAACGAAGCTGGACGGGGACCAATGGTGAATTCGATACGACCATGAGATGTATGAAATTTCGGATGAGCCAGAGGTTAAAGGTATTAGCTGGGAGAGCTGAAAGGTGGAGACCAGTGAGGAAACCGAGGAAACGCTGGTCTGACTCGGTGGACTAAGACAGCTCATCGCTGCTCGGATTTCGAAATTGGAGGACGCAGTTAATGGTCCGAGACAGTTGGAGGCGCTATTTGCATCAAGCAAAGGCCCGAGAGGGGCTGTAGTGCTACGAAAAAGAAACAATGTTGAGGGGCACAGGCGTAAGTCAAAATATGTGTAGAATATGTGACGCTTAAATTTGCCATAAACTCATATCAAGGTGTCTTAGTAACAGGTACATGTACTTCACAGTAATTGAGTCATAAACAGCAAAACTGCAGCCAATTGAAAATTCAGACACTGAAAATGACTCGAAGGAGTTAAAACGCGTCTGTTCATTCAACAATGCAAGGCTTGATGGCTTAAAAAAATTGAATATTTCATGATTACAACAACAAAATGTTATACAGGGAAGCGTAGAATATATATATATATATATATATATATATATATATATATATATATATATATATATATATATATATATATATATATATATACATACATAGAATTATAGTACTACTTCGGCTACTATCAATTGCTTATTATTATGTGTTCGTTTAAAACAAGTTTTTGTATGAGACCACGCTGCTTCGCGTTTTTAGGCCAGTTGAATCATTTTTTTTCAATTCTTTCCTCCTGTATGCTAGCTTTTCTGGCAAGAGCACTCTCCTGCTGTTGTGACTTGTTTTACCTATATACTTCCTTAAATTTGTTAATCTCAAGTTGTTTTAATCGAAAATATTTTCATAAATATCGATTTTTGTTGGTAAACCAAGATACATATATAATCAATTAACCAGTTTTTCCATAAAATAATTAATCTAATATTTTTCCAGGTTGTCCGCCATGTTCAACCGCATTTAGGCTGTGTTTAAAAGAATATCAAAGTTCGATGCCAGCAGAGCAAGGCATCTTAACAGGATGTTCGTTTGGTAATTCGAGTACAGAAATACTGGGAGGATCCAGTTTTGTACTAAGCGATCCAGAAATTGGATCAATAGTTTTGCCATTTACATTTCGATGGACGGTGAGTAAAATCATTTATTTTATTTTAATTTTTAAATCATAGCTTTTATAAAATTACAATTTAAAATTTGTCAAAATGATACAAAATCCATATCTTCTAATTTTTTTTCAACATTTTCAATATTATCGTTGAAAATATTCGAAACTAAACCAGCTTCATCAGCATTCAATGGCACGAGCTCAAGTTGATAATTTATCTAGCAAAAAAAAAAGTCCAAAGAAAAACTTCTAATTAGATAAAATGCTTCCGAAAAACATGTGTGGGTGGGCAAACATGTACAAATAACTTGATAACGCAATCAACTCTTCCTAACCCAACAAAATAGCCAAAGTGTGGCAAATAGATTACATAAATTTACTATCAACAAATCAGCTGGACAAACCTATTCAAGTAAATTATATACCCATATGGGTCTCGCCACATATTAATGTTTTTATGTGCGTAAAAAATCAACAGAGGAACAAAACAAACCATCTTTGGGGCTCTCTCTTCATTGAGAATTAACTTGTATGTTCAGATACTTTCCTAAAGGCCTAGAATAATGCTGAACTATTATTCAAAACGCTTTAGTCGTCTTCGCTGTAGAGGCAACAAAATTTAATGTATGTGAATTATGTCTCATGTGTGGAATTATGATGCATGTGTTGTTTCATTGATGTTGCGTTTGTGTTATGAGTTCAACTGAATGAGACATGTCAACATATCGGCCACTGTGGCGGCGACCGGACTATACGCAACAATTATATTAGCTCTGGCCTTACAAGCATAAATTTTTGCTTTAGTTGGATATCATTGGCATTGGGGAGACAGAGAATAAATACTCGTATACGAGTATGTGACCACAACTGGTTCTTTTTATTGTGTCCTACCATCGTGTCTTTCTTTGCACTTTTCCCTGCTTGCTAGCTTACTTGCTGGTCATCGGCTTAGCATAGTACTTACAATTAGATACAGTCTTAAATGGCACTATATATGCTATATGGGTAAGGTGACTTTCTCATGCTCTACTGCAACTTGCTAGTCATTACTACACAATATGGGTGGACAGAAAAGAAGTGTGGAAGTAGTAAAAACAGACAAAGGAGAGGAGACGAACTCAGCGCAATTAGTACTACCTTCGTTTTGATGAAACCTTCGACTCATGCGAAGCCTCATATTGTTGGTATCAATGAAATTAAAATGCAATGCGTAGTTTTTATCTGCTCACAATTGTTTCACCAAAGAATTGAAACTATCCAAGATTCAACCATTCCAAACAATTGCAAAATAGTGAATTTTTTAAATCCGTCGATTTCTCCAAAACTTTTGTTAATTGTTAGCGAACTCAATTATCAACTAAAGAAAAGACTTAAAGTTGTCGAGCTTAATAATAACAGTGATTTCATTTGTTTTTAATAGACCATTAAACTTTACTTCATAATTAAAATGTTAGTCGTGCAATTGTTGAGTACGTAATGTTCACTTACCCAGCATAGTGTGTAAGATACTTAGGCCCACAATCTATACCGAAACTAATTTTTTTCATTTCTTTAATTTTCGAGTATGTGAAGCATAATGTATCGTTAAGGGTCATTAAGAGATAGATGGGAGTTTAGAAATCCTTCACATAAAACAATAATTCAACCAGCAGCAGCTTCGCAGCATTCGTACACGCGTATGTACAGTTCAGTTGATAGCTAGAGAGATTACAGAGTTATTTTGATGAGGTTAGCTACTGTGGTTTCAGATTTGAGGAATTAAGGGTGATTTAGGTTTGCAAAAAAAAATCAAGAGAGAAAAAGAGTCATAGTGAAAGTTTAAAGTACAGTTAAGTTCATGTTGCGCTGGCAAATTTTCCCAAGGAATCGTTAAATTTTTAATAGTTTCTGTTTTTATTGCAGTGCCGCAAAATGCAACGTTAAATAGAACTAATTTCACTTTCGAAATTGACTAAACTTTTGAAACTGTTATACGGATAGAAAAAAATTGATTACGATTAGTTGTGCGTGTGATATGTTTTTATTCTTTTTCCAATGCAGCAGGTACCCTTAACTCACCAATTAAAACTTTTCAGGTGAGTTTTACGTATTAAAAAACATTAAAAATCGTATTTAACCTTGTATCTTTAATCTCGCTTCATAAACCTTAAGGCCAAACATTCCTAACCAAATGAAAAAAAAAAATGTTTCAGTTTCACTTTTTCAGTGGTTTGTTTCTATTATTTTTGCCATCTATCATAACTACGCCCATTGCCGAAATTTAATTACACATTAGTGAGATACGAAGAAGTCATGAACAACTAAACAAAAGGGAGTAACAAATTCAAAAAAAAAATTATGACTGTTGAGTTTTTATGAAAAATTGATCAAATTTTTCATTTAACTTGCAGTCACTCAGTAAATTTAGCCTGAACCCTTCAGTTGATCGCTACATTTTGCGATTCATGTGCTGAATATTTGGCAATATGATGCGTTTGGTTCGTTTTCCTGATTTTTTGTCTGCACAATTTTATAATCAATCATTTTGATGAACATTTGGGCGCTGAGAACATTCAGTTTGAGAAGTAGGAAAAGAAAAAATAAGTAGAAAATTAAAATTTCAAGGAAATATCTGGAGAAAAACTTCGAGGTATAGATAACAACAAGCACTCAAGAAGTTAGCGGACTATGAACACTGGGTTTGTGCCTTTCTATTAAACTTAACGATGAACACTCATTTCTGATGGTTCGCTAAAGATAATTATGGTGACAAATTAGGTATGTTAATAGTGATCATGATATAATCAAAAAATATGTATCTAGAACATGCAGGGCGTCTCTTAGAGGTATGAAGTGATATTAACAAAAAATATCAAATTGATTAGTCACGCACGCATTCGTTTTGTAGTTCGACTAATTTGATTTTTAATTCTAACTATGGACTCGTTTGAGTCGGGTTTATGGTTTAACTTCTGTATTCATAAGTTACGCCGAATAAGAAAACTTTGGCAATTTAAAGCAAGGTATAGCCCTGGTTTTTTATTCTTACAAATCTTTGAAGACATAAAAACAATTACCTGAGTAGTCACGCGACGTTAATAGCTAGAACATTGATAAAAAGGGCGGACGGGAGAAAGGTATGAGTGATTTTTTTTTAACATTTGGAAAATCTGAAAACATTCGGATCGTTTCTGTTTTGTTTATTAAAAAGACATGTTAAGTAATACAATAAACTATTTAATTACTTTGTGTGTAGCCCATTCTTTTCATGGCATTCAGTTATCCTCCGTAGAAAACCACTGCACTATTTGAAGATGTCAACTATACTAATACGACCCACTCATCTCGTGTTCGTTCAATTAAAGCTTGAGGATTCGTTAGGATAGGTTCCCTAAACACTGTTTCCTTCAATTTGGCCCACAAATTTCGATAGGATTTAGATCTTCTGAGTTACCAGGCCAATCAGTCTAAACCGCCGGAAAGTACTGTTTCACCTTATTGAAACTGGCTTCCGCAGTAAGGCAGCAAGCTCCATCTGCCATAAAAATTAGAGATATTCCTTCAGGGTATTATTGTTGGACTTTAGTGCACTTCCCGGAAAACGTCGAAATTCGTTTTCAATAATGCTCGCCGTCAACTGTGCAACTTGCGAGACTGATGCCTCTGACCACCATAATTTTTAGTCCATGTTTAGGACATTGAACTAACGCATGTTCTGCTGATTCGGTTTTGGACAGAGTTTGATTGGTGATTTTTACGTAAAAATTATTTGAGCTCGTTGTTGTTTGCCGCTTTCGTTATCCCCGGCAAAGCCTCCATCGATTAAACTCTTGCAAAACATTTTTCGATCTTCAAAATTTTTTTTTGTTTAAAGGAGGTTTCGTTAGCCCTACGTAAGCATATTTTCCCCATAGGAGGCTCTTGATATAGTCCTTGCTAGTTGTCCGACTACCTCTTTTCCCATGACGTTGAAATTCTGGTGATTGATTAAAAATGTAGGTCACAGTCCTAGCTCCTGCTCTGACCTTATCTTTGACCAACAGTTTGATTTTTTTCTTACCCATAATGAAAGTACTGACGGTCTACCAATTCTGTTTGAATCCTCGAACGGTTTTTGTGTCGTGTGGTACATAAATTTACGATTTTCTATGAAATCCCGAGATGGTAGCTGCTCAATGCGATTCTGTTGCCTCGCTTGAATTTTTTGCATGATTTTTTTTTGGTAATTTTATGGCCCTACATAAAAAATATCTAAACGGTTAAAAACTGATCTTACTTTTTGAATACTATAAATCTATTGATATCGGTCTTCAGCTTTCTTTGAACATTCCATTTCAAATAAAATCGCTACTACGCTTAAATATAAATGGTCAGCCTTAATTTTCATATAGTATATCACTGACTAATGAAACTTGATTCAGCAATATAAACTTTCGAATTTTACTAATTTATAACCTTGCTGTCACAATTATTTTCTAAAATAAGAACCATATTTTAACCTGCATTCCCTTGTATAGAAGGTTTTTGAAGATCTGGCCGGACGCACGCTGTTAGTTACATGTCATGAACTAAAGATATAAGCTTAATTACTTTCAAGTGTAAGACGATTTAAATCTCGTAGTTCAGAAAATATCATTCATCAAAATTTTACTAATTTAAGTTTTAGCCGATACCCTACTTTCCGTCCACCCTGTAAATACTTTGACTTTCTCCATATATTTACTGCTTAGTAGAATGGCGCTGTATGTAGGGACTAGGTTTTCATCTTGATAATACTGTCTGTTAATAAAAGCACTGAATTATTTATAATTATGAAGCAATAGCTGTTCACAAAAACAAATGATTCAACTGTGTTACGCTTCCACTTAGCATTCGCCTTTGGAATTTTTGCCTAAAGCACAAACTTTCAACTGCCAAATTCCATATTAGGTATAAATGCAGGAAAATCCATCCTTAATTTAAATTACAGTCTGTTAAGTAAGAGCTTTTCCAGCACAACTTGCGATCGGTAAATGATATCGACTTCAAATTTTTTTAATCTGTCTTTGGTACTTTGAAAAAAAATTTTGCATCAAAGTCAACCTTCCGTCAGGAAAACACTAAAATCGCAATGAGTGCCATTTACGCAAAGCGCTTCGAGGCCGTGTTCCTTTGCACATACCCTAAAGGACCAAAAATGAATTATGTAGTGGCGGTTAAATACATTAAAAAGTCTGTACCGTTTGTGAAGAAGTGGGTTCAAGGATTTCAAGAGTCAAAAACCGTTAATGACCTTCCAAATCGTGGTTCGGTAGGAAAAGTGAACAACAAGGACGAAAAGCGAATCGTGGCTTTGTTTTCGTGCAATCCTGGCTTGTCCTTATGTCAAGGATAAGCAAAATTGAAGCAAAAAGATCTCGAGTTATCACATGTCGCCATTCGGGAACATCTGTGCACATAAAATGTAAAATAGCGGAGTTCCGGTAAAAAAACCACTCTTGTCTGAACGACACGTGGCCAAACGGGTCACCATGGACTCAGGAAAATATAGATCGCGATTGGGGCAATGTATTTTTTCTGATGAAGCTTCTTTTTGAGGTTTCACAACCATACCACGTGCCTGGTGTTCCCGACTAATTGTAAAAATTTCGGAGGTGATGGAAAGGGTTGATCCACTGGAAAACAGAAGAGAAATAACTACCGTCTTCCGTCTACACCGAAATAAGCAAACCATTGTGAAATCGCCTTAATTTATTTGAGTAAATTTTTTTACTAGAACAATGAACATTTTACAAACTTTAGGCAAAATCACAAATAGCTTTCAACAAATTCTATGAGATGAAAATATGTCAGGCCGATTGCACAAAAAAATTGTGTCAATTATACTCAGGAAATAAGAAAATCTGTTCTTTGCATAATAACCACCACAGGAATCATACATTTGAATGTGCGTCATGTAGATGAGTTGATTTAGAGTTGGATAAGGTGTCTTAAGGCTCAATGGCAGCATTTCTGACTTGTGATTCTGTAAATTTGAGTTCGATTCTATCCCAAATCTATAAGTATGAATTAAAATGAATAAATGTTTAAATGAACGAATATTTATCAAGCACATTTAATAGAATTTAATATGGTAGTATTACAATGAGCACATGGCAAGAACAGGAGAGGAAAATATTAATATTGGCAGAAATCTTTTTTAGAATTGTGTATAAGTGAAAATGTAGAGGGACAATTCGCAAGACTCTTTCAAATACTTTCATCTAAATACTGTCACATATGGAATGACAGCAACAGCATACCTAGCCATCAAATGCCTACACACGTTAATCAATACATATGAAAATCAAAATGCTATAGGAGCAGGTGTAATAAGGAAAAATATGTATGTAGACGATGCGATGTTTGAGGCAGAGTGCATCGCGGAATCGCTAGAGAAAAAAAACAAGCGATTGAAATTTTGCCTAAAGGTGGATTCAAGCTCCGAAAATAGTGCTCAAATCGTGCAGCACCTATAGAATCTATTCTTGCCGAGAATAATTGAAATTCGAGCTGACTGATAATAACGAGCATCAAGTGAAAGCTCTGGGTTTTTCATGGTTGCCTCATATTGATGAATTTAAAATTACACTAACTTACAATGAAGCGGACCGATTCACAAAACGTGACAATGGCAAAACTAATTCTTTAAAAGCTGTAGAATTTCAAGCTTGGCTGGGATGATCATTTACCTGACAATCTGCAACTCGAATGGTATCAATTTCGCAAATACTTAAAAGCCCTGATCACAATTAAAATACCACAACATATCATAGCACCCAAAACAGCACAGAGCAAGCAAACGCATGTCTTCTGTGATGCATCAGAAAAGGCATACGGGACCGCAATTTATATTCGCACCACTGCAACGGACGGTACAGTAATTGTAAGATTACTATGCGCCAAGTCACGGATAGCATCACTTAAATCAACAACACTGCCACGCTTGGAGCTCTTCGCCGCAAAATTGGGCAGTGACTTGATGACACGAGTCTGTCAGGAAACAGTGGTTTTCTAGGCCATTATTTTACCACGGCAAGGAAGAAATATGGTCCAAAGCTGATGTATCCCTAGAGTTCACTCTAAAAAGTAAGCAACCAAAGACAGCGCTTCCAATTATTCTGAACCACAGCCTTTTCATCGACATTTAAGCTCAATAATATGCATCAAGAGAACTGTTGCATATTGTCTTCGGTTTCTGAACAACACTAACAGTCAGCAAAGGAGAACTTACGGTCCCAGAGTTAGAGGAAGCAATGCACACGATTATACGAGAAATCCAGTCAATAAATCTTGCAAAGGATATCAAGAATACCTTAGCCCATTAGAACGCTGACAGCAGAAGTTCCATTTCCAATTTAAACCCATTTCTAGATTAACAGAGTATTCTTCACGTGGGTGGAAGGCTAGAAAACGAAGATATCACAGACAAGGCCAAGCATCCAATCCTGCTTCCAAAACAATATATCATTACGAATAATAAAACAGATGCATCTCGAAACAGCCACGTAGGACCACAAGCACTCCCAGCAATTACACACGTCAAAGGAATTACAACGTGTAAAAAATGACTTTTAGCTACGATAGAGCAAGGAGTTCCTAAGTGAATTACAGCAAC
Source organism: Odontomyia ornata (assembly GCA_963969285.1). Lineage (NCBI taxonomy): Eukaryota > Metazoa > Arthropoda > Insecta > Diptera > Stratiomyidae > Odontomyia > Odontomyia ornata. The sequence continues at coordinate 15,916,645 of OZ017739.1, read as the reverse complement.
GAGATAAATGGAGTTCGTCTAGCAAAAATGTAGAACCGGGCACCATGGTTGTTATCAACGAAGACAACGCTCAACCATATAACTGGCCCCTTACTCGCATCTTAAATACGTTCAAAGGAAAGGACGGAAAAGTGAAAGTAGCTGAAGTCAAGACCTCAACAGGCATTTTTAAACGACCGATTCATAAGCTAGTTCCTCTTTCAATCACCATCGATAGTAACATTGTCGAAAATCAGGTACCAAAGGATGAAACTACGACACTGAATGCCGAAAGGAATCTGGAACTACCCGCGCCAAAAAAGCCAAGAAAAGCGCAGTCTCTGCTTTCAGCACTACTGGTCATATGTCTTATTTTACCAGTTCTAGGAGCAACTGATGTAGACATTACCACATTCAAAATGCAGCCAGGAGTTTATTTTGAAAAATTGGGCTCGACGACAAAATCCCTTTTCCGTAACAGTTAGTATTATAGGTTATTGAGTGAAACTTTTTTAGTCTGCAAAACATTATAAGTATAAAATCGGCTGATATATAAAAAGATCGAATATTTGCGCATTGTATGGACAGTATCTCTAACTTATGGATTCGTGATATCTCAGGAATGGTGATCCGTAGGAGAAAACGTATAAGAAAAATCTTTCTAAATAATCGCCTGGTCTACAACTTGCGTCAGATCTGTTTTAACAACATTTACGTGATGCAATAATCTCATATTTTTGGCATTGAATAACGTTAAGCATTTTTGATATTTGGTTAATTTTTTTTTTTTTTTGCTTTAGCACTACAACCCCTTTCGGGCCTTCGCTTGGAGAATGCTAGAGTATCTCATTATCTTGATCAAATTCATCGGCACTCAGGAAGGTGATATGGTCAGTGCCACCCTTTGTCCGTGGGTCCGTCCGCCCAGCTGCGATCCGTTCTGATTTTATATCAGCGCGTATTATAACTGAACGGGCTTATAGTCCTTCCGAAGAATCGCTCGAACAAATTTTAATTGTTACCAACGGGACTCGAACCAGGGACCTTTGGTTTACGCAGCGAGTGCTCTAGCCACGCAGATATTTTATTTGTTGTGATGTATTTATAACCATACTACTGACCATGTCACCTTCTCGAGTCCTGATACATATGATCAAGATAATGAGATATTCTAACTATCTCGTCGCGAAGGCTCGAAAGGGGCTGTGGTGCTAAAAATCAAACAAAAGTTATAATTTTTATCAATTTGCAATACTATGTGCATGTTAATTATGTATAATAATACATAGTTAACATGATATTTTTTGCCTTTTTTGACTAGACTATATATTATGAAACCAATTTCCTTGGTACATTTCACATTACAAGAAAAATTTCAATTAGCATTGTTGATTGAACTATTCCACTTTGATGAATTATGCAAATTCATTATGAAACTATTTCAATTTCAAGTTTTGTATATTTCGAAATGATTTGCAAATTAGAAATCAACGCTCCAAATCAATTTTCTTTGATTTCTCATGTCAGGTTCACGTGCCTGAAATTAGGTTACCTTCATCAATGAAAAAGCTTATTACAATAGTGCAGATAATCGAGAGGCTAATTAAATTTGTTCTAGATTCATATCGTGTGAAGGAAAAGTAAAAATCATTTAAATAACGTTATTTGTTTCCAAAAGTACTTTTGATTACTTTTGTACTTGACAAAATAAATACAAGTGAAGAAAAACTTTCTTTAAGCTACCTAAAATATGAGGAGTAAATTTGCACATCTATAGGTAGACATTTTCATCCTGCTGAATTTCAAACTTCACTTTTTCAATTGACCGACATAAAAATCCAAGGGCCTTAAATATTATCTTCTCATTGATTGAGCTTCAACAACTTTTCAAATGAAACTTGGAAAATTTTACTCTATCATTGGAAACTGTGCTTAATTTTGAATACATTTCACCATGCGTCAGACATTTGCTAACGGTACTTGGCCACTGCTGTCTGCATCATCCAAAAGATCGATGATTTAACATGCCCAGTCACAACATCTTAAACTACCACTTACTTTTGTTCTTGGCATTCCGACATTAAGTTGAGAAACATTATCTTAAATGCTTTCTGTATCATACCAAGTAGTACTAAGTATCTTTCGGATTTTTTCGTTCCTATTCTTCTCGTGGGTTATGCCCATGCAAGGTTCACGATAATGATTGGGTGGTAAGTACGTTATGAAACAGTTAGAATTGATGTTACACTTCAGTGGAGAGGCAGAAACTAATATATTGCTGTTTGTAATTGTTTGAAATTAAATCTTTTGGTATTTTTCTTGACAAACAATCTTTTTGCTGAAGCAGCGAAGAATGGATGTAAGTACTTTAGAATATTTGGCGAGATGGAGAGTTCTTCATATGTGCAATCTCGTATATCGCTCCAGGCGCGAAATACGGGGACAAAAACTTGGTTTTGCATTTCATCTTTAGTTTCCCATAAAATTTCGATGATAGATTAATATTGCTTCCAATGGGAGATTTCAGTGTCTGCTGCCTTAATATTTTTGCCTAACAGTATAAATGCATAAGTAGCATCTTGAAACTAACATGGTCTTAAGTCCCGACGTACCACGGCGAGGGCCACGTTTTTTTGTAAAAGCTAAAGAAATGTTCTATCTGATCAGTATCGACCTGGGAAGTTGTTTGGGAATAAACAAAAAAGAGGCACTTGAATATGTTGGAAACCATATCCCATGATTATTTGACTCGTGTTCTATCTGAGAAGACAGTTGAATCGTGATCGAAGCGAACGATAAATTTTTCTGTTTGAAAGCCTTCATATTGAGACCGTCCGCGCAATCAAGAGGTTCTGAAAAATCGTCGACTTCCACATACTTGCATGCCTAGAGAGTCCCGGGGTGAAACTATTGGAAGTCGCCGTTCCATATTGCCGCCACGATCAAGAAGCTGCACTGGGATTTGAATGATCTTTCACGGGAAAATATCTGAAATATCTTCCAGCATGTGTATCCGCTAAACTGCGATCTAACTACCTTTTCTTGTGGGATGACGCGTATCCAGATGAGCATTGAGCCGGGGATTGTGTGAATCGCGGCTTCAATGTCAGCCTCAACTTATTTTATTCTAGCACTTGTTTTTATGCATAGTCAAATAGAGGACCCATATTATCCACTTCAGCACTGCTTGCTTGCCTGCTTGCTCGCTCCCTGCCAAAGATCACCAACCATTCGCGCTGGTATATGAAATCGCGTAGTCATGACTTTGACAAAAAAAATTTTCGTATGACTGAGTGACTCGATCGGACAATGAATGAGCATTGAATGGGCCATAACTAAGTGATGAAAAGTACAATGGCCTAATATTTTGCCTCTTTAGGTGTAATCAACATCATCAGAAGCAATGGACATGGACAGATCGTGTGTTTCTGTGGAACCGATGCTTTGAGAGTTGAAGATTTCCTTTTGAGAATGCGATGACATGATTTTTTGGACATATATTTCAGATTAAACGTGCTGGAGCTGCCAATATTGAGGAAGCTATTGTTGGGTACTTTATGTGAGCATACAAGCTATTTATATTTCAGCTAACGATTAGTGTTACGGAAACAAAATCATGCAAATTATCAAAATTGACTTGCTTATTTTTTGGAATTTCAATTAAGTAGATAATGCAAGCTTTTAACGGCTGATGATGTCTTCATATCATGTCAATATGTGATGCAAAGTCTATACGAGTACAACCATCTTGGCAACTCCAAGTTGTTCTCAATTCATCAATTGTTCACATCAAAGAGGATTTGAAGACATTCCTCCTCGAATCCACCGATCGACAATTTGATCGCGGTGATTAGCTTTGGTCAAAGGGAGAGCGAATCTGGTTCCCCTCATTCCCATCTGATTTACAATCCGGACACATTTATTGTTCTCGCCACGATAGATTTATTTCGACACATACGAGTGTATTGAGAAGAACTGTAATCCCGCGACCGTATCTAAATCTAAGACCTCTAAATTCAAAACTGACTAATTGGATAGTAACTTTTCGGTTTGTTATCTGATATGACTTGGCTTGTTTCGTGACTACTCTTATGTTCAGTTGATACGGAACAAACGAAAATATTTTGGAGGTGTTTGAAATAAGATACAATTGATACAGAGAGATGGATACAAGCGATAGCAACGATCGAAAGGGGGTGTCTGTAAAGGAGCTTTGCTGATGAGATTGGAAGATATCTCGGTCATCTGATCTTACCTATTGAAAGTGTTGATGATATTACTTTTAAATTTACGATGATTACAATTTTGAATGGTTTCGACAGTTCTAGGTGTTTTTTGAAGTGTTGGATGTTTTTGATCAAGATTATATTTAACTGAAACAAACTGTTCTACTTATACTCGTGCAATCTCCCATGGAAAAACGCTTATTTAATTTTATTTTCTAATGCGAATTTTTTTTAATCATCTTATCGTGGTTATCATCATTTCCGAATCAGAACGAGTTATGCGTGACAACTTTTAGTATTCTGTGTAAAATGAAAAACTATATATAAGCTGATTTCCCCAAACAATCAAGGAAGCAAAATTTCAAAGAAAGCATCAGATCTTTTGTGGAAAATTTAATTAAGTTTAAATGTGTCAAAAGATGACAAAAATAGGTCAACTTTAAGAGGCTGTATCTTGGTCAATTTTCATCATGGAAAGCCCATCGATCTCGCATTTTGAATCTCTGCCCACAATACCTACACCTATTTTCACTCATCAAAAAATTATGGCGATTATTTCAAATTTATCGAAGTTTTGGATTATCTTTCAATTACGTCAGCATAAAAAAACTAAAATTTTATATCAAATAAAATTTAGTTTCCGGTTAAAATGGTCGAAACACTTTTTTTTGAAGTTTTGTTTCGTTTCGACTTATTTACGAAAAACCGCACTATCACCAAATTTACCCCGTTCTCCAAAATGCACGCCTGAATTTGGTAGTATTTTTCAGTTTTGTCATTTACAGAGTTCCAATGATGTACCCCAATCAAAGTCATCTACGTCCAAATTTGTGGACCACTAAATACTCGTACTATAATTTTTCCGAAATATACAGGGTTTTCCAATAAGAGATGTTATTTTGATATTAAAAGAAAAATGCCATTTTTTAATACAAATGATCGGATGTTTATTGAATTATAAAGAAAAAGGTATGCCGTTAATAGTGAAAAATAACATCAGGCAAATGACCCCCACGACCACGCTTACAGGACCATATCCTTTTCATGAAATTTTCCATAACCAAATTACAAAGTGGCTCCCCATGTCCTCGATTGCCTCACGAATTCCATCTTTGAGGTCTTGAATCGACGCTAAGCTGTTGGCGTAGACCTTCTCTTTGACGTGGCCCCAAAGGAAGAAGTCGCAAGGTGTTAAATCACAAGATCTCGGTGGCCAATTGTGATCACCTCTTTGAGAGATAACACGGTCCGGAAACTTTGCTTGTGTTGCTTGTGCTTGTGCACGTAGCGCCGTCTTGTTAAAAGTAAACATTGTCCAGATCAATACCATCCAATTCCGGCCATAAAAAATCATTAATCATCTCTCGATAGCGCGATCCATTCCCCGTAACTGTTGCTCCACCCTCATTTTCGAAAAAGTAAGGTCCAATGACTCCGCCGGACCACAAACCGCACCAAAGAGTCAAACGTTGAGGACAGAGAGGCTTTTCAACAATAGCTCTTGGGTTTTCTGAGCCCCAGATGCGACAATTTTGCTTGTTGATGAAGCCACGAGGTGGAAATGGGGCTCATCACTCAAGATGATTTTTTGATGGAATTCAGGATCATTTTCATGCATTTCAAGGAACCAATCAGCAAAGACACTACGTTGTTGATGATCAACCGGCTTGAGTTCTTGTGTGAACTGAATTTTATAAGCCTTAATACCAAAATCTTTATGCAAAATACGGTGTAATGACGTTTGTGGAATACCTAATTCGAAAGAACGACGAGGACTGGACAAAGCTGGGTTTTCTTCAACACTTTCGGCTACAGCAGCAATATTCTCGGCTATTCTTGAGTGACGTGCATGGGTTTTATTCTTTAAATCACTAAGTTGTCCCAACAGCTCGATTTTTTCCACCAATTTTTGTATTGCGGTCCGTCAAGGTGCTTCACGACGACCCAAAAATGTTCGAGTTTTACGAACCGTCTCTGCCAAATTTTCACCATTTTTATAGTGAATTTTAATAGTTTGAATGCATTGTTGAAGCGTGTATTTTCCATTTTTATTAATGGCGTAGTTTTTAATGTTCAAATGTCAAAAAATTACGGCTTCAAAAGTGACATCTACCGACATGGCGGGCTATTCAAAATAACACCTCTTATTGGAAACCCTTTACAAAATAGCTAGTCAACTCTATCACCTCTACATCCGATTCTAATGCGAAACTACCACAAACGTAGCAGTCGTAGCGTAAGAGAATAACTTAAAGGTACAATTGTTCAATGGATGAGGCCGTTACTTGGTGAAAGTTCATCGTTTAAGTAATAAAAACACTTTTCAGTTAACTTTCACTTTTTATATTTTATTTCAAACACTACAACTGTTTCGACACACCGTGTCTTCCTCAGGTGTTATTAACACCTGTAAATAACACCTGAGGAAGACACGGTGTGTGGAAACAGTTGTAGTGTTTGAAATAAAATATAAAAAGTGAAAGTTAACTGAAAAGTGTTTTTATTACTTAAAGGTATAATTGAAATCTAGCGCACCGCCAAAGCTGACTATCACAGTAAAGATTATAATTACAGTTGCGTTAAAATCCTTCTTTGCAATAAAGGTGAAAAACAGGCAGTTTAATTGTTTTATTAGAAAGTTCAAAATCAATTATGAAAACATCGGAGCCCATATATTAGTTATAGTACAGGATTATCCGTTTCGTGGTAGAAAAGTATAACCTTGCCATTTGACATCTGTCAGAATTAGATGTCATTCAAAGCGTGTTTTTTTAGTTGAAGGTTTGCCTTTAGAAATATGGATCGTTTAGCAGTCAAAGAACGCGTTAAAACTATTAAATTATTATAAAAATGGTGATTCTGCTGTATCAACATTTAGGGCTTTACGAGCCAATTACGGTCGACATAATCGACCTACACAGCAAACAATTTCGAACACACTGAGAAAATTTGAAGAGACTGGATCGGTTATTGATATTTCAAGGCCTGTGCATCACGGCAACATTCGTTTTGCTGAAAATATCGCTGTCGTGTGGAAGTGAGGAGGAAGACCCGAATTTGTCGATTCCTCGACGTGCTCAACATTTGCCCTTGTCTTACGGCTCATTGGGGCAAATTTTGCATTTGGATTTGCATCTCCATCCGTACAAAACCCAACTCACTCAAGAACTTAAGCCTCAAGACCATACACAACGCAAAATGTATGCGAATTGGGTGATTGAACAACAAGCCATTGATAACGATCATTCGAACAAAATTTTCTTCAGTGTTAGGCTCATTTTTCGCTCAGTGGTTACGTAAATAAATAGAATTGCCGCAAATTGGGCTCTTAAAATCCTCAGGTGATCGCAAAAAGGCCTTGGCATCCAGAAAAAGTGACCATTTAGTGTGCATTATGGTCTGGTGGTGTTATTGGGCCGTATTTTTTTGAAAACGATCAAGGAAGAGCCATTACAGTCAATTCTGACCGCCATGGACGGTTGTTAGCCGATTATTTTTGGAAAGAAATTGAAGATTATGATCTGGAGAACATGTGGTTCCAACAGGACGGAGCCACAAGCCACACAACACAGGCTCATCGAGCACTTTTGCAAGAGAAATTTCCAGGGCGCGTAATTTCGAGATTGAGTGATGTCAATTGGCCCGCAAGATTCTGCGACCTAACACCTTTGGATTTCTTTTTATGGAGCTATGCGAAAGATCGTGTTTCCGTGAACAATCCTCAAAATCTTGAGCAATTAACAACCAATATTCGTGAAGTTATGGCCGAGATATTGCCGGAAATGTGCCGAAAAGTGAGGCCGGTAAGAGGTCCCGTGGAGGAATGATGTTTTGTTTCACAAATAATGGCAAGGTTCCGTCTTTGAAATTTCGTTTCCATCTGAATATTTTATGTGTTTTCTTTAGCTTTACTTTCCCAAGCGTAAAATGGATAACCATATACAAGTGTTTTTGCTCGGTCGAAAGTAAATTGAGAAGTAAGTGGTAGTTTACTTCTATGTGGCAAAAATGATTTTCCGTTTATTTTTGCGATGCGTACTCAAAATTGTTAGTTGATTGCCTTTCAATAATTTATCCGCTAGTAAAATAGACGCAAACCATTTGTTATATATGACATTACGGCAGCACCCTTTGATGCTTTCGGATAGTTTCTTAACATATTCCCCAGATGTTTTTACTTCCGTCCCCTTTCCAATATATGGAATCGCATCGAACACATAAAATGTTTTTTCATCACAAATGGTAATATTTTCAAGCCTTATTTATCCGGCTTTGATGCTATGTATCCGAAAAAAGGACGCTTTCTCCGAAAACTCAAAAGTAGCTCATCGATTGTGACAAAAATACATGGTTCATACAGTGGCGGACAAAAGTCTACGACAACTCCTTATATTGAGATTCTGGTTAGTTGGAAGCTTTAAAAAAATCCATTGATGTGCATTTTTCGGTAACGTAAATATATTTATCAAAAAACAAAGACAAAAACATTTCATAACAAACTTAAGGAGAAATTCGTAAAAACATAAAAAAATGAACGGACAAAAGTCTACGACAGTCAGTGCTGGCTGACTTGTACACAAAATATTTTCAACTAAACGGATTGGAAATTTTAAAAATTTTGCTGCCTTAATACTTGATTGGACCCCCTTTCGCACCAATTACTGCTTGCAGTCTTCGGGGCATAGAGGCAGCTAAATTAGCAGTTTCTACAGATGTGATTTTCTCCCATTCTATAACAAGCGCTTCCTTCAACAAATTATTATTTTGAATGTGACATTTTCGAATTTTCCGTTCCAAAGGCTCGCATACATGTTCTATTGGGTTTAAATCTGGACTTTGCAGAGGCGTATTAAGTTGCCTGGGAGCGTAGTACAACAACCAGTTCTTGACGAAAAATACTGTGTGTTTTGGATCATTGTCTTGTTGGAAAATCCATCTCTCTCCAAGACCCAACTTCTCCACTGATGGCTTCAAATGTTGTTCTAACAGGTTCTTGTAAACATAACGGTCCATCGTAGATTCAACAAAAGCCAATCTGCCAACCCCAGATGCAGCGATGGCTCCCAAAACCATCACATTACCTCCACCGTACTTGACAGTAGGAATCAAATTGTTGCCTCTAACGCCATGTTCTTTTTCCTCCATACTTTACTGCGACCATCACTTCTGAAAATGTTGAATTGGGACTCATCTGCGAAAAGGATGCGAATCCAAAAATCATTGTCCTTGTCAATATGGGCCTTGGCGAACTGTAGGGGCAAAAGTCGGTTTTTGGCGGATATTAATGGCTTTTTACGTGGAGTTCTACTTTGAAACCCATTAATATTTAATGCTCTCGTGATCGTTTTGTATGGACATCCTTTTTTCTTTGCGTAGCCACTTGTTTCGCCAAATCTGGAGCACTTGTTTTTGGATTACTGGTCACTTCTTTTAGAATAAAACTAATGTCTTTGCGCGACAACTTTTTCGGTCGGCTAGATCGCGGCTTATTTTCAATGGAACCACTGTTTTCAAAGTTTTTGATGATTGTATATACAGAAGTTTGTTTAAGTTTCAGTGATTTTGCGATTTCCGAGCACGATTTATGGTCTTTTTAATACTGTACGACCGACCGATATCACTGGAAATTTTTTTCGCGATCTCATTTTGCGGTTCTTACAGTTAGGACTAGCGATAAAACTAAAACAGAATTGCAGCAGCATATATACGGAATGACAAGAATATCAAGTAAACAAATATTGATGACATTCAGTTACGTTTAGTTGGAAATTTTTTGTGCATAACTGAGTCAACTCTGACTGTCGTAGAATTTTGTCCATTCAATTTTTTATGTTTTTAGGACTTTCTCCTTAAAAACATAAAAAAAATCGTAGACTTTTGTCCGTCATGGCATGAATCTTTGCAATTGTTAATAATTAAGGACCATATTTATCGGATAGATGCAAATTTATCTCCCGTGTTTCTACTATCCTTGCCATCGAAATGCAAACAAATTAGCAAAAATCGGAAGCGATTAGCGATTAGCAAACAAATTAGCAAAAATCAGAAGCGATTACGCATTTATAAATAGCAGCACTATACGACGACCACATACCTTTTACACTTTTGCGGCTGTCATAATTTAAAGCCGAAAAGTAAAGCAAACTTATTAAGGCTTCCATTTGTATGCTATTCGTTTTACCAACATAGCGCTGGTCTGTGTAATTACTTGTAATCCGCTCAATTTCTTGAGTCGTATGCAAAAGAATCGAATCAATGATCAACTAGGAAAATAAGGTTTCGAATGCATCTTTTTCCGTTTGAATATTTTGGACGGCTCCTCGTGTAAGCCGGCAGAGAATCACAATATTTTGCTGTGCAGTCGCGCAACTGAAGACCAAACATAGCGATTCTTACCTCTTAGCACTCTTGCTTGGGCTTACGAAAAATTCTCATAATCACTATCATCACTGCAGGACAAAACGTCAACTTCTTCTGACAGAATCATGTGTTTCAGAGATTTCTCCGTCTTCTGAATGGCTCTCATCGTGTGAACTTCCATCTTTAGAACTTTCCAGTAATTTTCTGATTTCATCTTCTGTGAGCGAAGTCATGTTCACCTGAAAAGCAACTATTTATTCTTAACACTTTAAAAAATAAGGCATACGTTAATACCAACAGAGGTGTTGAATCACCCCAGCAATGCGAATTTAAACTAAACTAGAACCTTCTGCGAGGAGTTCACTTAATTGACTGATAGGTGTCCCGTTAATGAGAGAATAGACAGTATGATAGAAAGAGATAATAATTGAAACATCATATAAAATATTTTTCTCAAGTCCTGAGGTGACGTATTACCCCGGTTGCCTTCCGAAGGTTAAGCGCATTTTTATCTCCTTCATTCATCATTACGGGTGGTATGCCCTCTATTTTTAAAGATCCCTATAAGTATTTGCCTGATTCTTTAAACCCAAATAATATTGGTTTTTAGGAGTTGGGTACCTGAAAATGAAGAGACGGTTCAGTTGGCATTTCATGTGAATAAGTATATTCGATCTTTTTCCTCTTTGAAGTGTTAAGCTTCGTTACTTTTGCATTGTGAAGGATCAAACAGAGGAAAATATAGTAATTCTGGATGTACTTGGAGCAAGTGACCAGACGTCCTTTTTTGCAAGGACATGTCCATTTTTTCGACTATTCGGAGGAGCGTCCTTTTTCCCCCTTACATATGTCCTTTTTCCACGAACATGAAACTCAAACATATTTTACATCTTTCGCAGACTTTGAAATCGTCATTTCATTTGGTCATACACAAAACCGAACTATAGTTATCAAGCCGCACATGTAGGCTGACTACTACATGTGCAAAGTTGGTCTGGCTGACTTGTGTGACGTAGGCTCTCTGGTCATATACCTTCAGCACGTTATAGCAGGCTTGTTTTTAGCCAAAGGTCGCTCCATCTCCATTGTCAATGGTCATCTCAGTTCGTTCGGTTGTTTACAGCGCGTGAACGATTCAAAATCAAAAGCGTAAGCACGAGACCTCACGTAAACGTGCAATCAAGTTATCAAGTGTTGCGCGCGCGAGTGCTCATATAGGTCGACCATAAATTTAAGGTTCATACGTATTTTGATGTACTGCGGGAGCCGGTTTTGATGACGTACGGCTGCTAACCTCGAATTGCAAGATGCCGAAACGCAAATGCAATTTTACTGAAGATCTTGAATAAAAAATACCCATACTTCAGCAAGGGTGAGACACCTACATTAGCGAAATGCAAAATATGTAGAAGTAGTGTTTCGGTTGCCTATATGGGTATGTATTTTCTCAATATCAGCTATTTTCAAAAAGACTTTTTTTACGACAATGTTCATAAAATTTTTATACAAAAATGAAGGTACTTATATTATAAATTTGTTTAAGTATAGGTGCATTAGACACTCATCTGAACTCTGACAAACACAAGTCAGCCATTCACGCTGCTTCGACTTCATATTCAATGGACCAACATGTTGTGATAAAAACTTTTCACTTGCAACAAAAATTGTGATCGCTGAGGGGACTCTTGCATTCCACACAGTCACACATCAGATGTCCCATCGCCAGATGGATTGTACGGCACCTCTTCTCAGAACACTTTTTGCGGACTCAGAAGTTGCAACAAAAATATCATGTTCGCGAACAAAAACCGAAGCAATTATAAATGGCATCCTTTCTCCTTATTCTGTTCAATTGATAAAACAAGAAGTGATTGATGTACCATTTATTGGAATTGGTACAGATGGGAGTAATCACAAAAATTTAAAAATTTCACCCATCACAGTGCAATATCTTGATAAGAAGGAAGGACTCCGATTTAGATTGCTACATGCTAAAAACCTTCCAAACGAAAAAGCTGAAACAGTTGAAAAAACTCTTGATGATAATGAGTTGACTGTGAAGTTCAGTTCTTTTGTCGCCGATAATACCAACACGAATTTCGGAGGTGAGAACGCGGAGGAACGAAGAATATTTTTTAACACGTTGAAAGAAAACTTGAATAAGCCTCATTTAGTGGGGATAGGTTGCTCTTCGCATATTGTTCACAACGCAGCTCACCACGGACTAGACCGCTTCGGCTTGTTTGACACCGATTGTATTGTGTTCAAAATATTCGAATATTTCTCTATTTACACTGTCAGAACCGACGATTTGAAATCATTTTGTGAATTCGTTGAAAGTGAATACCTTGAGCTGTTAAGTCACAGTCGAACGCGTAGGTTGAGTCTTTTTCCAGCAGTTGAGCGAATTCAAAGCGTTGAAATCGTATTTTTTGTCGCAAAAAAAAAAACCTCCAGTCATGATAGAAAATTTTTTTTCGCACGATCTTAGTTGCTTTTCGTTCATTCTCCCATGTCACTTTTTCAACCGAAAATGCTGTTGCTCAAAAGGAAAAATAATAGCATTCTGGAAATTGATTCGATATTTGAAGATCTTTTTGAAAAATTGTACGAAATGAGTCAATCAAATTTTGTCCCTTTGATGGTTCAATCAATTTTGGCAAAACTTAGAAATGATGGAAAAGATCAAATGTGCAATGATTTTCTAGCGAGAATCGAGATTGTTTATTATGAAACTGTAGAATATTTCAAAATTTGTACGAAGAATTCGAATTCGAAGTATTTAAATGGTTGAACTTCAAGAGTGAAAAAATTTTGCAGCACAAAGATGTTGAAGAATCTGTCAAGTACTTGCTGGAAAAGGACATTGACATCGATGGTTCGAAGCTTCACGATCAAGTTGTTAATTTAAAACGATTTTTGGCAACGAAAATAGATGATGATAATTTCTACAATGAAAAATGCGCAAGAGTTCTTTAACGCTAATGAACATATTGACAGTTACTCTGAATTGCTCAGAATCTCTCAATTTTTCTATGCTATCCAAGCACATAACGCTAATTGCGAAACAGTTTTCTCTCTTATGAATACACAATGGACAAAAGAGAGAAATCGTTTTTCTACTGACAGCATACGACACATTTTGAGAGTTAAATTCGATTTTTCTGAATACAACTGTGTTCAGTTCAACAAATTTCTGACGCAACCAATGAATGCACGTCTTGTTGAAAAAATAAGCAACAATGAAAAATATGTACCTGTAAACGAGGGGTAAATCTATTTAATTGTGAAACTGAAAAGTTATAGTTGCTAATAATAAATAAATTTTCGAGTTCATCATGAATAGTATGGGGGGATAGAGATTCAACATGTCCTGTATTTGCTCTGAGCCCATCTGGTCACCCAATTTATAGTCATGTATCTACGATGGATTACATTTAAGATGCCAGTCGATGGCAGGGCGAGATTTCTTGCTACTTTTTAACCGAACAGAATTGAAATCCTTCCAAGGTCTCTGTAGATATTAACAGTTAAATATGATACATTGATGTCAAGAAATTGAATTTAAATGATACGAAGTGTGAATTTTCGCGGGTTACGTATATTCGAATTTCGATTTTTTTGTGGCGTTATGTTGGTACTCATGTCTGTCACTTATGCCGACAAGCTCTGCCATTTTGAATGTTCACTTGATTGGTGATAGCTGCTTTACTTGCACGTGTTTTCAATCGTCTTCGATTTTTACTTATTCAAAAAAATGGATCAAAGAACGTGTATCAAATTTTGTGTGAAAAACGAAATTAAGTGCGCGGATGCATTCCGAATGTTGACTGTGGCATACGGAGAAGCTACCTTGGACCGAAGCAACGTTTATCGGTGGTACAAAATGTTTTTAGAAGGCCGAGAAGATGTGAACGACGAAGAGCGTGCCGGACGCCCGAGCTGACAGTTTTCTTCGATTGCAGGGGCGTGGTGCATCATGAGTTCTTGCCACAGGGAAGAACGGTCAATAAGGAATATTACCTGCAACTTATGCGCAATTTGCGCGAAGCAATCCGCCAGAAACGCCCGGATTTGTG